>CM071961.1:22037054-22074554 GCA_036784905.1 Acrossocheilus fasciatus | reverse complement strand
TAATAATAATAATAATAATAAATAATAATATTTTATATATATGTGTGTGTATTGTGTGTGTGTATATATATATATATATATATATATATATATATATATATATATATATATATATATATACACACACACACACACACACACACACACACACACACACACACACACACACACACACACACACACACACACACACACACACACACACACACAATACACACATTTACAAGCACAGAACGTACATTTTTGTATATTTTTATTGATGCTAAAACATACAATTTAGACTTATTTCAATGTTTAAAATGTACAAATCGATACATATTTTTAGCTAAAAAATGTAAAAATATTTACGTATATTTTATATTCGTGTCAATGCATTTTTATCATTTTATCAATAAGCGATTTAGATTTTAGACCCCATTAACCTACCCCCAAACCTAAACCTACCCATTTTACAGCGAATATGCGTTTTTGTCATTTTATTAATGAGCAATTTAGATTTTTAGACCCTTAACCTACCCATTTTGGAGTGCAAAGTGCATGTTGTCATTTTGGTTTTATCACGATTAACCATGAGTCCAGTTTGTTTGTTTGTTTGTTGTCCTTTGCGTTCATTCAATCAATATTCTGTTCTTCCTTCCTTCCGCTCTCTCTTTTGATGAACCGTGTCTCTGGTTGGATGCATCTTAAGATTTCAGTGTAATGAAGCTGTTTTTACGGTTCCTGGTCTGGTTCTGCTTGTTTGTGCACGTGTCAGTGACAGATGTAGAGGTGAAGAGGAAATGAATTGGTAGTCATGTTCTCAGTGAGAGATGTTTGGATCAGACGGAAGGATACAGCTGAGCGATGACACATTAGAAACGCAGCGGTGTGTAGTCATCAAGAGCATCACGACACAACAGCATCCTGCAGATTACACAGATCCAGCCTGGATGATGCTTTACAACCTCCGAACACTGACTAGAAAACCAAAATATATCAGCTTATGAATGTTTGAGAACAATAGACAAAGTTCTGTGGTATTGAGATGGTGTTAGATTATAATACTTTAATGTATACTCTATTGTTCAAAAGTTTGGGGTTGTTAAGAAAGAAGTCTCAGCTGCATTCTTTTATCAAAAATGGAAATATTATTACAATTTAAAATAACTCTTTTCTATTTGAATGTATTTTAAACTGTAATTTATTCCTGTGAGGCAAAGCTGAATTTTCAGTATCGTTAAATCGTAAAAAATCGTAAAAAATGATTGGTCCGATCGCCTGCCAATCAAACTCCCAGCAAAATAAGTGAATTATTGTATGTGACCTGTTGAGCTGTACTGAATGCCTGCAGTAGTCTGACTAAGCAAAGTCCTGAGAATTGAGCTCCGTTCACTGATTTAAGGTCATGCCATTTGACGGAAAGCCTCGATTAGCCGACTTTGTAGGAGATTTAGGGCTTTATAGTGTTATAAGGGTTAGGTAAAAGCTGCTGATAAAGGCAAAGTCACTTTTTTCTCTTCTGTTTTTTCCATTAATTCCATCTTTTTGTGCTGTAACAGTGATAAGGTGCAAATGTTTGAATAATGCTGAGGCCTTTGTGTTGTTGTGTGTTTTGTAGTTAACTTAGAGCTTTAAGTATTATGTATGAAATATCCCTCTACAAATATTAGCTGCTCTACAAGCAGGTCGAGTATAAAACAATATCTGTTTGTCCTCCTGGAGGTACTGTGCTTTATTAGTGGTGTTTAAGTCAGGGATCACCATTACTAAAACTTGGGGTTAGTGGTAAACTTTGGTGTGAAATTTATCACACATCTTGTATGTTACAGGCACGAATAATAGCTCTAATTATTACTTTTCTAAAGAGTATGGAAAATAAATTGGAATTGTATGTACTGTAAGAGATACCAGGTGCCTTCTATTTTTGTATTTCTTTCAGGAAAACTTTTGTAAGAATTATGCAATTTGTTTCAAGTGTCTCAGGAAACTTTTTAATCGTGGGTAAGAGAATAGTTCTTGAGCACAGACAGATGCGGGGTTTACTTTGTAATGTCAGTCTGATTCATAATAACATTAGCAGTCTGTGATGTGCTTGGCTCCTTTGGGAAATGTGATTCATTGCAAGCTCATCTCTGTTGTTTTTCTTCCATGGATCAGTAAGGCCTGCAGAGGTCATCTGTAAACTCAGACATGATAACTAAACATTTGTCTAGCCCTGTCAGTTCCTCTTGCCATGTTTCTCTGAAAGATCTGCAAGTTGCAGCACTGTTTTTACATAATCGACCTATTTTATTTTATTTTATTAGTTACCTGAACTTATTTTTAAATAAGTTCAGGTAACTAAGTTTCAATTTATTAAGTTTATTAATTTATTAAGTTTTATTTATTTTTTTAGCATTTTATTTTATTAAAATTATTTTTATATATTAGTTAACTAACTTATTTTTTTAGTCTTTTATTATTTTATTTTATTTTATTATACTATAGTAAGTGTTTATTTTTTATTTTATTTAAATTTATATATTATTTTTATATATTAGTTAACTTATTTTTTAGTCTTTTATTATTTTATTTTATTATTAATACCTTATTTTATTCTTTTAGCATTTTATTTTTCTTTTTTTTTTTTATTTAAATTTATATTACTTTACAGCAAGATTTTTTTAAAATTATTTCAGCAAGTTTTTATTTTATTAGTTACCTGAACTTATTTTTAAATGTATTTTTAGTCTTTTATTTTATTTTATTTTTTTATTTTATTTTATTTTATTTTATTTTATTTTATTATAGTGTTTATTTTATTAAAATTTATATATTTTTATATATTAGTTTTTTTTAGTCTTTTATTATTTTATTTTATTTTTAATACTTTATTTTATTTTTTTAGCATTTTATTTTTAGCTTATTTTTTATTTTTATTTTTTAATTTTAATTTTTTTTATTATTTAAATTTATATTATTTTACAGCAAGTTCTTATTAATATATTTTTTTTAATTAAATTTTTTTGTTTCTTCCAAATGAGTCTGTAGCATGTGCATTAACTGCTGCATCACAACCTAAAAATCGCTTTGCTTCATAAAATCTGGCCTTTCTTATTTCACATTTCAGAACTTCACCCCGAGGGGTCGATTTGTGTGGCTTATTTCTGACTGCGCACCTTTCACAGTGCTAAACATACACCACGGCTACACTGTAATTACATGATGTGATTATGTTTACGCAACAGGACTTTTCGATTGTTGAAAGGACATTTGGATTCAAACATGAGTATAAAGCGACATTGCGTACATTTGATTTAAATGCAGAGTAATCACCATCACTTTATATGTAAAAGCACCAAATGACCCAATGTGTGGCTTGCAAACCCTATATTCGGAAACGTCCAGGCCTGCTACGCAGCTAGCGGTAAAATTAGCGTTGCTGGTTGGATCCAGCTACATTGTGGCGTATGAAAGCTGTCTTGAGGCCTACAATGAGGTTCCCGTTTTCATTGTGTGTTAATGTGTGTGGGAGGAAGAGGATTCAAGAGAACAGGCAGAATTACGCTGTTGCTGCTTCCCGGTTACAGCGCTATTTTGGGGGCTTTTCTGTAGTTGCTGCTGTGCAAAGTAAAAGGAAAGAACATATCTGATTAAAATACTTTTTTTAGATTTTAAGAAGTGTTACGTAACATTAAAAATAAACGTTTCTCATATTAATACCTAGTGATAAACTTATATATTAGCTTATATATTAGTTTCTGAGGCCCATAACCAGCGCCATGGAGTGCCATCAAAGTATAGCGACCTTTCTGACATTTCCAAAAAAAACTGCGCACTTGTGATTTGAAGAGGGGGCTTTTGATTGGATGCAGGGCAGCGATTTCTGGCTGTGTTTGTTTGTGAGGGCTGTTATTGGAGCAGTGGAGCGGCCTACAGCATCTTAAGAGCATTGAGGAGCCCACGCTCGCCTGCTAATGCTCCTCAGCTCACCCTCTCCTCCCTGATCCTCTGGCTGGACTCCCAGAGTTCCCTTCTCTCTCTCTCTCTCTCTCTCTGAGTATCTCTCAACCCACTTAAAGGGAAAGTTCACGCACACGAAAAAGACACTTCTGTCATTTACTCACCCTCATATTGTTTCAAAACAAGATGACCAGTTTGACTAGCTAAGGGAGGTTATCACTTAATATTTATTTATTTTTTTTACATTTCTGTTACTAAATATTACTATTTATAATCATCAAATTAATTATTAATAATTAATAATCAAATTATTAATTATATAAGTATGTGTATATCTGTATATTAGAGTGTAATTACTGTTATTGTATATTATATTATTAATAATTAATACTATTATATAATTATAATCGTGTATATTATTCATATAATATTAATTAATATTAATCAGTGTTATTAATTCTTATTCATGATAAAAAAGTTGTAAATGTAATATTTAAATTATATATATATATATATATATATATATATATATATATATATATATATATATATATATATATATATATATATATATATATATATATAATACTTAATATTATTTATTTTGTTTATTTTTATTATACTAAATGTTACGCATATGAATAATATTTATTATTTTACATTTATAATACTAAATATTACTATTTATAATAATGAAATTAATTATTAGTAATTAGTAGGTAATAAATAGAATACTTAATATATCTATTTTGTTTTTTATTATACTAAATATTACTTATAATATGTAAGTAATATTACTTAAAATATCACGATTTGAATAAATAATATTACTGATTTTAATACATATGAATTAATAGTAATAATAACTGTAATTGTTAATATAATAATTTATTATAATTATAATGAATTGTATTATTAACAATAATAATCATTTAATCAATCAATCAATCAGTTAATAATAATAATAATCTATGATACATAAAATAAATACATGTACAATTATTTATTTATTTAGTCCTTGTAACTTTTTGGGTCTTCTTTGGGTAATATATTATAATAAATGTATTCAGAAAATAACAGCATATGGATTTTCGATGGACAAAAGAGCGAGTAAACAGTGTTGTTTTTATGGGTGAATTATTCCTCCTGTGATGCTGATCTGTCAGGGAAACAGCTTTCCAAACAGCTTTGACCCTCTTTTGGGATTTGTTTGTACGCTTGAGTTCGCCTGGTGGTCCTCCTTTGATTGTTACGGTTTGGTGTGACACGTTATACTTACTGAAAAATGACATTTAATAATCTGTGTTCGTAAGGTCTCTTTTTTTTTTTTTTTTTTTTTACACAAACGTACGGAGCCCCTAAAGGGACATTGGCAAAAAAAAAAAAAAAAAGACTTTCTCGTGCGCACGAGAAACTATCGCGTGCGCACGAGAAACTATCGCGTGCGCACGAGATACTATCGCGTGCGCACGAGATACTATCGCGTGCGCACGAGATACTATCGCGTGCGCACGAGAAACTTTCGCGTGGGCACGAGAAACTATGGCGTGAGCACGAGATACTATCGCGTGCGCACGAGAAACTTTCGCGTGGGCACGAGAAACTATCGCGTGCGCACGAGAAACTATAGTTACAGTTTCCTGTTGCATCACTTCTGCCATCTTACACAGAAGAAAACAAGAGCATGCATGTGCATGAATTAGCCTAATTGAGATATATTTTGGCCTTCAATACTAAAACATTGTGTCTGTTCTTGCATTCAGACACAGATAAATCATCACTGAACAGCATAAGAACGGCTTTTTCTCTCAGGCTATATTCCACCTGAACAATACATAGCCTAACATCTCAGGACTGTCCATCTGTACATAACTTCTCAAAACTTTTCATCTGTAAAATAGCACATTCATAATTCTTTCTATTTTCTCTACAGGCCTATGTTGTACATAACCTAAAACATTTGCACATTCATAATTCTATTTTATCTATGTTTTTATTACCATAGTTATTGTTTTTTAATGCATTGTCTATTCTGTTTATTATTAGCCTTATATTTCATTCTATTACCTTAAATTATATGCATGACTACACTCTCTCTGTACTTTCTCCACTGGATGCTCCTGTCACCAAGACGAATTTCTTGTGTTTTTGTGCGTGTAAAGACACTTGACAATAAAGCTCTTTCTGATTCTGACATTTAAAATGCATTTTGAGGTCTGGAAGGATTGGTAGCTATAAAAGCTCAAATTTTAGGTTTCGATATGGCGATAGCCTATTGTCCCACATAAAACTTTAAAAGCCAGTCAGATATGTATATAATCGAAAGCGATTATTTATTTTTGATAATTATTACTTTACTTCAGTTTGGTTTTCAATAACTGCTGTTAGTTTCGTTTCATTTTCGTTTTTTATTTCTTTGACATTTCTTTGACATTTTTCTTTCTTTCTTGATAAATAAATGCCTTTATATTCGTTAAATACAGTTCCTAATATAACATGTCTTACGATTTTCAAACATATGCTGACGAAAACAATACGATCGCGCTGACATTTGCAAAGCGAGTGCCTTTCCTCGAGTGCGCGATCTCCCTTATAAAGTACAATTATTGCGTATTGATCTATGCATTACAGTAGGTCTTAATATAGATCTGTCTCAATGTTAATCATACATAAAAAGAAAATGTGGAATCACTTGCATGCTCTTGATTAAACTACCGTTTATTTGCATATTTGTTCTTATATTGAATAACAAAGATAAAAAAAATAGCTATATTGTGATTGATAAATATATAGTCATTATTATTAAGAAAAGAATTGGAGGAAAATATGCAACGTTGCTTGGTAATTTTGCTTTGTAATCTCGATTTTTCTCTAAATCAGATCTGCTGCCCGCCTCTATTGCCTTCAAACGGCTGTAGCTCAGTCATTTTTTGTCTGATTTCAACAAGTCATATATAATTTTAGAAGGTATTTTAAATGGAGAATGTGAAAATAATATGTTTGAAAATTTGCGCATTCCGACTCATTTTGCCAGCATGGGTCACATTTATTTTTTAGAATTATTATTTTATTGTAGTTATAGGCTTTCAATAACTGTGTTTCATTTTAGTTTTTCATTTATTTTGACATTTCTTTCTTTCTTTATTTGCCTGCATGCCTTTATTTCCGTTAAATACAGTTCTTAATACAACATATTTTACTGTTTAAACATGAATACAATATTTATTACATTTAAACTCGTTTAACAAGCATTTTAGAAGTAAATGAAATATCGTATACATATTTAAATGGTAAAATATGTTATATTAGGAACTGTATTTAACGAAAATAAAGGCATTTATTTATCAAGAAAGAAAGAAAAATGTCAAAGAAATGTCAGAGAAATAAAAAACGAAAATTAAACGAAACTAACAGCAGTTATACCTTCTAAAATTATATATGACTTGTTGAAATCAGACAAAAAATGACTGAGCTACAGCCGTTTGAAGGCAATAGAGGCGGGCAGCAGATCTGATTTAGAGAAAAATCGAGATTACAAAGCAAAATTACCAAGCAACGTTGCATATTTTCCTCCAATTCTTTTCTTAATAATAATGACTATATATTTATCAATCACAATATAGCTATTTTTTTATCTTTGTTATTCAATATAAGAACAAATATGCAAATAAACGGTAGTTTAATCAAGAGCATGCAAGTGATTCCACATTTTCTTTTTATGTATGATTAACATTGAGACAGATCTATATTAAGACCTACTGTAATGCATAGATCAATACGCAACAATTGTACTTTATAAGGGAGATCGCGCACTCGAGGAAAGGCACTCGCTTTGCAAATGTCAGCGCGATCGTATTGTTTTCGTCAGCATATGTTTGAAAATCGTAAGACATGTTATATTAGGAACTGTATTTAACGAAAAATAAAGGCATTTATTTATCAAGAAAGAAAGAAAAATGTCAAAGAAATGTCAAAGAAATAAAAAACGAAAATGAAACGAAACTAACAGCAGTTATTGAAAACCAAACTGAAGTAAAGTAATAATTATCAAAAATAAATAATCGCTTTCGATTATATACATATCTGACTGGCTTTTAAAGTTTTATGTGGGACAATAGGCTATCGCCATATCGAAACCTAAAATTTGAGCTTTTATAGCTACCAATCCTTCCAGACCTCAAAATGCATTTTAAATGTCAGAATCAGAAAGAGCTTTATTGTCAAGTGTCTTTACACGCACAAAAACACAAGAAATTCGTCTTGGTGACAGGAGCATCCAGTGGAGAAAGTACAGAGAGAGTGTAGTCATGCATATAATTTAAGGTAATAGAATGAAATATAAGGCTAATAATAAATAGAATAGACAATGCATTAAAAAACAATAACTATGGTAATAAAAACATAGATAAAATAGAATTATGAATGTGCAAATGTTTTAGGTTATGTACAACATAGGCCTGTAGAGAAAATAGAAAGAATTATGAATGTGCTATTTTACAGATGAAAAGTTTTGAGAAGTTATGTACAGATGGACAGTCCTGAGATGTTAGGCTATGTATTGTTCAGGTGGAATATAGCCTGAGAGAAAAAGCCGTTCTTATGCTGTTCAGTGATGATTTATCTGTGTCTGAATGCAAGAACAGACACAATGTTTTAGTATTGAAGGCCAAAATATATCTCAATTAGGCTAATTCATGCACATGCATGCTCTTGTTTTCTTCTGTGTAAGATGGCAGAAGTGATGCAACAGGAAACTGTAACTATAGTTTCTCGTGCGCACGCGATAGTATCTCGTGCGCACGCCATAGTTTCTCGTGCCCACGCGAAAGTTTCTCGTGCGCACGCGATAGTATCTCGTGCGCACGCGATAGTATCTCGTGCGCACGCGATAGTTTCTCGTGCGCACGCGATAGTTTCTCGTGCGCACGAGAAAGTCTTTTTTTTTTTTTTTTTTGCCAATGTCCCTTTAGGGGCTCCGTACAAACGTGAGGTGAATCCACAAGCTTGTTTTCGGAGAGTAAATGAGCGAGCGAGAGAGAACAGCGTCTGTAATATGTCTCTCTCTCTCTACCCCGCCTCCCACAGATACGCTCAAACCTATGATTTTCTCTGCAGTAGAGGAATTGTGACGTGTGCAAGTTGGTGGAGCAGCTGCATTTTAAAAAGCTTGACACCCACGCGTTCTCGAGCGCTTCTCTACTACTGCGACATCACAGTCTGCCTTCTTCTGTCCGTCTCTCTCAGCGCACAGCATGTATTCATATTTGTACAGAGAGTGCAGATAATGCGTGTCTCTGTGTGTGTATGCAGTAAACCTTTAGTAAATTAAATGTTTTTAATGAAGTCTCTCTCTTCTGCTCACCAAGGCTGCATTTATTTGATCAAATAAAAATGAAAACTCTGTCATCATTTACTCACCCTCAAGTAGTTCCAAACCTGTATGAATGTCTTTGTTCTGCTGAACACAAAGCAAGATATTCTGAAGAAACGCAGCAGTTCCATAGTATTTTTATTTTTTTTCCTACTATGGAAGTCAGTGGTGCCCCAAAACAGCCTGGTTACAAACTTTCTTCAAAATATCTTGCTTTGTGTTCAGCAGAACAAAGACATTCATACAGGTTTGGAACTACTTGAGGGTGAGTAAATGATGACAGAATTTTCATTTTTGGGTGAACTATCCCTTTAATAAATATTAACTTAATTTTTACATTTAAATGTTTACATTGTAATTAAAAAATAATAATAATAATTTAACTTCTATTTATGTATTTTCAGTTTTGTCTTTATTTTGTTGGAATTGTGCTTTTGTTGTTTTTATTCTTTCTTTTTTTTCAAAATATTGGTATTTTAATTTTTGTCTAATTTCTAGTAATTTTATTATGGGCTTTTTATTCTTTTTTCAAAATATCTCTATTTTTATTGTTATTTTAATTTGTTACATTTCTAGTAATTGTATTATGTGCTTTTGTCATTTTATTTTTTCAAAATATTATTATTTTTATGTTAATTTATGTTTAATTTCTAGTAATTATATTATGTGCCTTTGTGATTTTTATTCTTTTCTTCAAAATATTACACTTTTTATTTTAATTTCTAGTAATTAGCTATGTGATTTTGTCGTTTGCGACCTTTTTTTTAAAACTGGTATTATTTTATTTATTTCCACTTTAGTAATTACATCTTTATTTATTATCTGGTATTTCTGTTTTTTTTTTTTTTTTTTTTATTGTAGTTTTAGTTCATAATAATAACCCTGGTATATTATCTCTTGCTGTAGTACACTATTTCGAGGCAATACTTTACTTATTTGATTTAGTTAGTATTTGTGCAGGTTTGTCATTTATAGCCGTTGATTCTGACAGTTGTCGTTGTGATTGGCCCGTGCAGCTGTCAGTCAGTGTCTCTGCTGAAGGGGCGGGTCGTTCATCTCTCCTGAGATGAACAGAGTTTGTGTTCTGTTGAGGAGCTGAGAAACATTGTTTAACTGTAACTTTGGGCCAGTTGGTCTGTGGTTTAACAGTATGACTGATCATTCTCATCCTGAGAGTTATTGTCACTCTTGTTACCTGTGAAGATTTAGCTGGCTCTGGTTCATTCACGGAGATCAATGGAGGTCCTTAAAATTCCACCACGCTCTCTTTTCGCTCCCATGGAAATGTCCAGCCATTTTGATGCATGTTGTCATGGTGATGGAGGCAGGGAGGAGCGGTTATGGCCTGAAGGAAGAGTTCTGCTGGGATGCTTTTCTGTGTGTGTGTGTGTGTGTGTGTGTGTGTGTGAGAGAGAGAGATTTAGATTAATGCCATTCGTAAGTGCACAAAACTATAGTCAGACTAGGCTTACAAATAGTACTGCGATTATTACCATCAAAATATACCACTGCTATGATGACATCATGATAATACTGCCATATTATTCTGAAGTACCATTCAAGTGCCATGATATGAATGTAATAATCATGTACCATTCATATACCACGGTACTTGAACAGCACATTGAGGTACTTCAAAAATAACAAGATATTACCATAATTGAGGAATCCACTACAGTGTTTTTTCATGATGTATGTTATGTAAATACAATGGTACTTTTTGTATAAATATAATGTTCTTTTGTGTTTTGTGTGGACAGTTGTTGAAATCGCATTTCTTTGCATTTTTACACAATACACAATTTTTTTTAAAGTATACATTATAAAAAGCACCACAGTATTACCATCTGATACTATCTCTGATATCATTATCAAAATCAGATTACAGATTAGTGAGTACATTCAATTATGAATATATATAAGAATATTTCACCTTTTTGTACATTTGTGAATAATGATGTTTTGCAAACATTATACAATGTTATTAAAATAATATTTATGACAACATGTAACAATTACAAGTATCATATTGTAATAATATTCAGTATATTATTTTGTTATATTATATAATGTGCAACAAATCAATATTGTGTTCAAATAGTTACAAAACTTATACTAACTTATACTTAATACTAATATATTTGTACAACTGAATGTAGCTGAAACATATCAGCAATACATTTATCCATCATACTTCATTGTATTTTAAAATTCAGTTATGAATAGAATATATTACAATAT
Organism: Acrossocheilus fasciatus; assembly: GCA_036784905.1. Classification (NCBI taxonomy): domain Eukaryota; kingdom Metazoa; phylum Chordata; class Actinopteri; order Cypriniformes; family Cyprinidae; genus Acrossocheilus; species Acrossocheilus fasciatus. The sequence continues at coordinate 22,063,021 of CM071961.1, read as the reverse complement.
TTGTCATGACCTTTGTAACTCTAATGATTTTTGCTAATTATTATATAATATAATAATATTAAAAATATTGATGATAGCATGTAAACATTACAATTATCATATTATAATAAAATAATATATTATTATTGTTATTATATCATAATGTGCAAAAAATAAATAGTGCATTCAAATAGTTATAAAACGTAATAGATTTTCATATATATATTCATAAATAAATGTAGCTGATACTAACACTGAACCCTCGTACTATCATAGTATTTTTTATTTATGTATTTTTTGTTAGTGTAGGTAACAGTTTTTAATAACTCTAAGTAGTTAACAAACATTATGAAATTTTTACCTGATGAGCAGTTACTCATTTATGAATATATATAAAAAATAAATACAATTATGGTTTTTATAGCTATTTATAAATTATACAAATATTTAATGACTAAACATATTGTGAGAGCATTTGCTTGCAGTGTCTGTTTTTATGCATTTTTTTTTTATTAGTTTATTTTCTCGTAATGTGTTTTTTTTTATTCTTTTTTCAAAATATTACTATTTTAATTTTCAGTCATTTATATTATATGCTTTTGTATTTTTCGTCTTAGTTTTTTCACAATATTGCTATTTTATTTTAATTTGTTCAATTTCTAGTAATTATATTATGTGCTTTTGGCATTTTTATTATTATTATAATTTTTTTTTTTTTTTTTAAATATTACTATTTTTATTTTAGTTTGTTTGATTTGTAATAATTATATTATGTGCCTTTTGTCATTTTTATTCTTTTTTTCCCCCTTCAAAATATTTCTATTTTTCGGTCTTTGATATCAGACACAATCGGGATATATTTGAGGAGGCGTGTTTTAAGTAATTCAAGCCCACTTTAAGTTATCATTTCTGTGGCATTAACATCACCAAATGAACTGCAAGAATAATGACTATGTTCAAACAGGATTTCCAAACAGGGCTGGAGCCGGTGTCGATGTGAACAAGTGGCTTACTTACACTCGTCTGCGTATTACGAACGTGTTTTAGCACTGAAAAGATGACACACTTCAGCTTTAACATCATATAGAGATGCTAGTGAAACAGGGTTTAATGTGGCCTCTCAATAGCGTTGAGGAGGAAGGTTATCGTGACATGACTTCGCTGTGTTTGTGTGTGTGTGCGTGAGTTCACTCCTCCGCTGAGTCATTCCATTCCATTAACATCGTTTCCAGCGCTTTAGTCACCCGTTCAACACCTAGTCATCAGCGCGGCCCAAATAGCAGGCTGACAGTAGTGGGGCTAAATCTGGTGTCTGAACCCAGGACACCTCAGAACGATGCGTCTTGTAAGTGAAGTGACTGGGAAAGCGGGCTTTTTCAGGAAGCTGCTGTCAGAGTTGAAGTGTGTAATTCTTGTGATGCTAAAATACTTGCTTTTAGATCAGAGGAAAACTAAGCCATTTGTAAGCGGACTTCCTGAGGCTTTATTTGTGCTCTGTTTGTTTGAGGTGTCGTTAACTTCTGGCTCAGCCAATGAGGTGGGTTTGTGGGTGGCACTTCTGTTTGTCTGGACAATGGAAGACGGAGGGCAGAACGGCCAGGAGGTTTTTGGAAATGATAGTGTCTGTTTGGCTCTGCTGGCACAGAAATGACATGAACCCATTTACTTGTATATTATGACATTTTCCATATTATGAAAATTATAAGTGATACGGGATGTTCAACAAGCAAAAACTTTATCCAACAGGAATTGCATGAGTGCATGAACAGTGTTATTTTACTATAATTTGTATACTGTTGTAGTGTTTATGAATATTAATGTGAATTAGCTTTTATTTGTATTTTAGTTTAATTTTGAGTCATTTTATGTGCTTGTCATTTGTATTATTTATTTATTTTTCTTTATTTTTAGTTGCCAAGGCAGCAGTTTTGTAGCTTTAATTTTATTTTATTTCAGCGAGTTGCTAAGGTGACATTTCTAAGTTCCAGCTAATATATATTTATTTATTTATTTATTTATTTATTTATTTATTTATTTTATATTTATTTTATTATTTTCAGATTTAGTTTTAGTAATTTTAGTATTTCAACATCTGCATTTATTTCAATTAGTTGATTTAAAAGTTCCATCTATATATTTATTTTATTTTTATTTCAGTTTTACTTTTTGTAATATTGGTATTCCAACTTAAATTTATTTTATTAAGATTTTAAGTAACATTTCCAAGTTCTATCCATAATATATAGATAAAAATAATATTGTTTTATTTTCTTATTTTTTATTAGTTTTAATTAACAGTATAACACTGATAATGAAAAAGAGGAAAGAATTTTGATTTGATGTAATCTCTTTTTTGATGTCAAAAGTTTTTTTTTTTTTTTTTTAAATAATATGCTGTGATAAATAATTAACTGTAAGACCAGGAACAAGTGTTAAGAAGGTAAATGAGCAGAGGTGGGTAGTAACAAGTTACATTTACTTGAGTAAATTCTTTGGGTAACTAATACTCTTAAAGTATATTTAAAAATGGGTACTTTTACTCTTACTCAAGTACATTTATTCCAAACGCGCCGTCTACTTTTTTTCTGGGCAATGAGCGATGCCCGTTTGCGAATGATTCATTCTTTTGAGTCAATTCTGTCCGAAGGCTTGATCAAACCAGTTGGCAAACCAGTGAATCGGTTCGCGAATCAGTTTGATTGATTCGTTCGGTTCCCTGCCGCACGCGCTGAGTCATCTGAAGCGGTTCTCACTCAGAGTTGAAGACGTGGCTTTGGATCTACAGTCAGCTGAAAGCAAATCTGCAAAGGCTATGGTTTGCTATCTATGAAAATCTTTATTAGATGAACACCGCGTGTGCTTTCTATGGTTCCACAGGTATAGATTCGATTACAGTACACGATACCACTATGACATTACCAGTTTGTTGTACATGTACCTTACACATTAAATACATTGTATAATTAATTCATTAAATAAGCTGTCACAGAGTATGAAATAAACACCCGGCAAACCCGCGTTAGTTCCAGGAGGAATACCTAGACACAATTAATATTGATATTTTCACAATATTTACGCTTGCAGAAATAAAGGCTACATTTGTTTACATTTTGCAGAACAGACGGAAGAAGTGCATTTGTTTGGTTATGTTTAGATGTTCTGTAGCGGTCATGTGAGGAGTCTTCACTCTTCTCCGTGTCAGAGGTTATATGCATATATATACAATTATAATACATAAAATATAATTTAATTTAACTCAGTGATGCAAATCTGAATTTTTATCAGTTGTTACTCCAGTTTTCAGAGTCATATGATCCTTCAGAAATCATTCAAATATATTGATTTATTACCAGTGTTATTAAAAAAACCCAGCATATGCTGGTTAGGTATGTTTTGAAGCTGGGATGCTGGTTTATGCTGGTCATGTGCTGGTCTTGAACTGGTCGGACCAGCACATGACCAGCTTAAACCAGCTCAAACCAGCATCCCATGCTTCAAAACATTCAGCATATGCTGGTTTTTTCAACAGGGAACAGTTTTGCTGCTTAATATTTTTTTGGAACCTGTGACATTTTGTTTAGGATTCTTTTATGAATAGAAAGCTAAAAAAGAACAGCGTTGATAATAAATCAGGCTGATTAAAATTCTGGTTTGCAACACTGAAATAAATTACATTTAAAAACACATTAAAAGTATTTTGAACGGCTGTGTTTATCTAAATATCTATATATCTAAATAAAAATAGACTATATTCAGTATATGATCCAAAGTTTTTTTTTATCCGATACTTTTTTACTCTTACTCAAGTAACTATTCAGACTATTACTTTTACTTGAGTACAGTTTTTGGGTACTCTACCCACGTCTGTAAATGAGCACAGTTTTTCTTTCACATTTACTGATGCATCATGGCAAACCAAACCACAACATATGCAGCTATAGTTAGAAAGCAAAGCATTTATTATGCATTTCTTTGGAAATAAAATGCTGTCGTTCTTATGAAAGCATTGCAAACCCTATATCTCTGGCTCTTGACTTTATTTGCGCATAAAGGCGTTCACAACTCATTACGAACCCTCATTAAACTTCATTCGGCATTAATTGTCTCTCTGCATCCCGGCGGATCCTGCACTCATTCTTTGATTCGTTCTTCACTCGTGTTCCTCGGGGAGCGTCTTACCTTACGTAACATGACTGTACTGCACCGCAGCGCTCCACACCTCCCGTGTGTTCCTCCACATGATCACGTTCTCACAGGGACCCCCGGCTTCTGACCTGGACTGCACTGCAGCCTGGAAAATTACATAACCTTGCGTAAGATAATGAGCATTAGTGATGCGCTCAGGAGCCTCATCTGCAAATGACTTTGTGAGTTCTCACACATTTCCCTTCCTAAATTGCACACAAGCTTATTTTGTAATTCCTTATAATTAGGGAACGATTTGTTGTTGCATGTCAAGCGGCAGTGTCAATATTCGATATTTGTAGCGTATAATTGGGTGAAATGTGATTGCAGCTATCTGAAAGCACACATTATAGTGTTGATGCAGACCAAATCAAGATTTAATGATGCTAGACTTGATTTATGAACTGAACTAATAGGTCCTGCAGTCCGCTGTGAGAGAAGACAGACTGCCCCCTGCTGGTGTGTATGTATATGGACAACTTGCTGTTGGATTTATGATTAGAATTTTTGTGATTATAGAATCTGTTTATGTTTAGACTGGTCTCATATGTTCCTTTTTCTAGGTCTACGGACTTATGCAGAAGCTTACAAGTGTTTTCGCAGATTGTCACATTATTTTTGGACTAGTAGTTGCACACTGATATGCTAATTAGAGATGCTGACATGCTAATAGGCCTGGGTGATATAGCTTCAAAAAAATAAAACAAAATAAAATAAATTCAAAATCTGATGGTATTTTTTCGCTGAAATTGATTATATTGGTGTTTCCATTTCAACCAGAGTTTAATCTTAGTCTTTTGTGTGCAGCAAAATGTCAATACAAAAAATTGAACTGCAATATTTTAGACTGCACCATTTTATTTTATTTTGTTGTTATTGTTGAAATAAATTAGTATTTGTTATTATTGAGCAAGGATTCATTAAATTGATCAAAAGTGGCAGTAAAAACACTTAAAGATTTCTATTTCAAATACATGATGCTCTTTTGAACTGTTCTTCTTCAAAAAAATCCTGAAAAATAATGTGCCATGGTTTCCACAAAAAGTATTAAGCAGCACAACTGAATTAGAAATGTTTCTTGAGCAACAAATCAGCATATTAGAATGATTTCTGAAGGATCATGTGACACTGAAGACTGGAGAAATGATGCTGAAAATTCAGTTTTGCATCACAGAAATATATTACATTTTATAATCTATTCAAATAAAAAATGGTTATTTTAAATTTTAATAATATTTCCCAACATTACTGTTTTAAAAACAGCAAATTTTTACAGAGCATCTTAGTTAAAAACACAAGAGAGATTCTGCTTGCGTCACTTTCTTGGGGTAATAAAAGTGTTTAAAATAAAAGAGAAGAGAGGCTTAATTGTCTGACCGTAATCAGTTTTTCTATTTTAATTAGACTGGCAGGCCAATTTCCAAAGGGTTCGCTGTAACAAAGGTGTGCCCTGAGGGTGGAAAAAACATTCGGAAACACACTTTCTGATGGTCTGCATAATTAAATTGGTATAAATGAAAGCTATATCTAATGCTCTGTGTTCAAAACACCACCTCGCAAGGGCAAAATGTGATTTTTCTCTCATCCATCAGTATTTGTATCCATTTAGCTTCACAGACGCTATTGCCGATGGCACGGTGGTTTTTAATGAAAACGTAATGAGATGTCGAGTCGATATGGTCTCTCATTTCTATGGGAGCTTGTCAATTAAATGCATTTCATTAGATGGGAATAGTTTGTGTGTAGATTCGGCTGAAAATGTTTTTGTGCGTTTCTGTAATGAGTCAACTTGTTGAACATTGGTTATAGTTCATGAAGTGGGCGGTTTTGATATCTAGATATGGTCCGTGGATTGATGTTTTTGACACACTTGAGATTTTGCATTTTGTAGCATTGCTTTTTAACTATGATGTTTGCTCAATCTGACTTTTAAGACAAGTGGAATGATTCATCACCAAAAGCCTTGTGGTTGGACTTGAAATATCAGTGGGGCGTCGGGCGTCTTGCGTCAGAGCATTGCACAGATACCACGATAAGTAAAACTAGTTTTGATAGTGGTAAGCATGCTTTACTCTGAAACGGAGTCCAACATGATAGCATTTCTGTGTGTGTGTGTGTGTGTGTGTGTGTGTGTGTGTGTGTGTGTGTGTGTGTGTGTTTGCATTGGTACGGAGGGACAGATAATGCACCAATGACTTCCTATTGGTTAAGGATTAGTCTAATCCTGCTTCAGGTAAGCCAGGGAGGCTGTGGTCGCCTCCTCCTCCTCCTCACGAGGGATTACAGAGGTTGGACATGTTCCTTGTACCTGTCTGCCACCTCCTCCCTCTCACATTTTTGATATTTGACAAAGCCAAGCACTTGAACAGAGCGTGACGTTAGTCCGTCTCTGTCAAAGCAGTACGAGGATATTGCCGTCTCACTTAAAGAAAATCCATGATTTGGACCCTTAACTTGGTTTTTAGTTTGGTTTTGGCCTGAAAATGTCCCTGGTTAAAGGATATTCCTGTAGTTTGGGAAAGTCGTCATAATGATGTGTTTTGGTGGGAAAAGACGGCCGAGACACCACCATCAGCAGTGGGGCGAAGAGGACTGTTTGATCTCAGCGAAGGTTACGGGGGTGATGAACCCTTATGCGGTAGACACAGGTAATGAATCCTTCTTCAAAGGAGAATAATCCGTTTCATGGGTACAGGTGTTAACTCCTGTCTGATCAACACGGGTACTGACTCATGGTCAATTTATTTGGCTTTTGTAGGGCTTGCTTTAGAGCTATCATTTGGTAAATAGGCCTAAATACCTGAACTAAATATGACAATTTAGGTAATCTTTGGTCTGATGTATTTCAATTTAGAGGGCATTGACAAGGAAAAATTGTAAATATAAAATATCTATTTCTTTGTGTTGTTTATTCAGAAAAATAGTACACTGTAGACATTTGTACTTGTTGCTTTGTTAGATATATTTTAAGTGCTGTGGGGGCTGTAAAAGGGAAGGCATTTCAGGTATGATCAACTTAGTCACATGTGATTTTATTTTTGTAGCGAATGAACAGTGAGTCATCAGGGACATACGTATGATGTTTTGACTCGTGCATAGTGTTTTAAATAATTATAGCATGGGGTATCTTTTTAGTTGAGGTTTTAACAAGAGCATATCGGAGCTAAATTTAGAAATGGATATGTTTGGCTCAATATGGCTTTAAAGTTAAACCGTAAGCAATTATGTTCTTAAATATGTGCATGTAATTGAATTTATTAGGTAAATTGGAAATCGATCCAAGATCTTACTCTGAGTGGGTGTAAACTCAAGATGCCAATGGTTCATGGTCAAGAAACTTACTGAAATGTTTTACTTTTAGAAAAGACTGGAAAAAGGAAAGACTGGTCTAGGATCAGTGCTCAGTGGCTTCTGGTGTGTTCTCAGACTTCTACTTGTCAGATGTCAGACATGAGTTTATAAAGGATCGCTAGATTAAGACAGATTGTCTGGAAGAAAAAAGAAAAGAATAGTGACAGCAACGAAATAAGGAAAGTGAAATGTTGAAGCAAGGAGAGCAAAATAAATAAATAAAGCAAGCAAATAAAAAGGGAAAGAGATGGATGGAAAGAAAGAAATTTAAAAAAGGAAAAAAGTAAGGAAAGAGAAATAATAAAAAGAGGGAATAGGAGTAAGAAGAAAACAGGAAGAGAACGAAAGAACAAGAGAACGAAATAGGATGTACGAAAGGAAAGATGCTGACAAAAAAACAGTAAGGATGGAAAGAAATAAAGATGCAAAGAACAAAGGAAATAAAAGTGGGAAAGAATGATGAGTGAAAGAAATAAGGTAAAGGCAAAGAGTTGCTGCCATTTGTTTGATTAAGGTTGTGGCTAATATTGAAATGAATGAAATACAATATATCCCATTCTTAGACAGAATTGCTGCCTTTGATTTCGCATTTTTGTCCGTCAGATGACAGATGTAAAGTTACCATGGTCCAACTGAAATATTTCCTCTCATGAATTTCTTTGCACCACAGGAATCTTTGTTTAAATGATGTCAAGTGAGTCTCTGGATTAGTCTAATAGTTTCCCCTCTGTGGCGGTGTAGTATTACTGGGCAGGTGGGGTAGTTTTCATTGGAACCACTTGTGGGTGCTCTTTACAAGCACAAAATCTGCTCTCTTGTTTTCCTAATCCAGATGGTTTTTAGGCCAGTCAGATTCTCCATATTAGAAACAGATATTCATGTGGTACTGTATCCAAGTAAGCCATCTTAATAGCGAAGCTAAACTATTGGTTATGAGGTAGATGCTTTGAACTCTTCTGTTTGTATTTTCATAGTGGAGACAGCTTCTTCATGCACATTTAATGGCACTGGCTCTAGGGAAATCATTTTCATTGCACATGATCTTTCTTTCTTATGATGCTTATAGACTCGGCTTATTCCCCCCTCCTAGAGTTTGCATAGTTGGTGGTAAAAGTTTTTGAATGAACTTCTTTTAGCATAGACAAAACTTGCATGAGAAAACTGGGGAATTGTTTGGCATTTCATCCTACCCTCATGAAATGAGCTCCCCAGTTTTGTTTGCCAATTTCTGCCTTGTTCATTTGGATGAGGAAATGCAGTTGCGAGGGAGGGCAGATTAGGAAGGGAGGGAAGGAACAACGGAGCCAGAGAGAGAATAACCGAGGCAGGCTCTGGGAAAGGGAAGCTCTACAAAATGCCCTTTAATTTGGATGCCTTTTAGGATTGTGCTAATGTTGGTAACCGTGCTGAAGATACTCGCCGCCCCAAGCATCAGGCCCCCTCCGTTTTAATCTCCAGTCACAGCAGTAACTCCCACAGGGATTTCTCTACAGGTGCCTTGGCAATGGCTCCGCTTTAAGGAGACAAAGGATTCTGCTCCTTGTTTTGCTGTTATCCTTGGGACATGTGGGAACAGCTTGAAGTTCAAACAGACCCCTCTCGCACATGCCAAGAACCGGAACATTAAGGAATTTGCCTACACTGCTGACTGCGGGGTTGCACAGACCTGTTTTTGACAGTAGGAGAAGACCAAAGACTTCTTAATCTGTGGCTGCATTTATTGCTCCAATGCGCACAGGTTTGTGTTTTTGTAGAGTGCTGATTTCCCCCCCATAATCCCCTGCAAGGTAAAACTTGCAGTGAGGTCATGCTGGGGCTTGTTTGAAGTTTTTTTTTTTTTTTTTTTTTTCCCCCAACTCTGTCTCCGTCTCTCGCAAGTCAAAGGTGAGGGATTATGCATGCTTTTGGAATGTGGCCTGGAGGTGAAAGACTCCGAGAGCGACTGTGTTAGAGAGAGTGCTTAAGTTGCAGAGAACTAGCTTTTGGAGGTGCGTCCATGATGTGATTTTTAAAGGTAGGACCACGTCTCTTCTCTAAGATCAAGTCGGTAAAACTTTATACGAAGTTGGTGCTTTCCAGAATGGGACTCCAGGAGGAGGTACAGACTCTGACACCTTCAGGAGGGGCTGAGAAGAGAGGAGAGGCTGGGCTGAGAGTTGTAAAGAACAACGTGGGAGAGGAGGACGACGAAAGACGAGAGGCGGATCAGAGGGAGGAACGTCGAGAAAGCCCGGGGCAGAGGAGGAGTGCAGTTGGAAAGCCCAACAGGTGGCTTTACCTGCGCAGCACAGGGAATGGGGGGTGGAGGAAAGGGGAAGTACTAGGAATGAGAACCGACCGGTTACCACCTTTCCTCCAGGACAGCTGTGTGCAACAAGCGTCTGCGGAAGACTTCGACTTGGCTGGGGAAGACAATGCATGGATCGAAGAACTCCGTGCTGATGTTTGCCACATTCCCATTAAGGAAATAATTTGTAATGCTGTTTTTGTGGAAAATGCAACAAAACCTCATGTGGTGGTCTTGCGAAGGCCTGCACATGGGCTTCGGCTCCTGGGCAGCAGAAGAGCGCTGAGCATGTTCGTCTTCCCGGACGACAACAGGAGACACCAAACCACAGCGACCGACCACCAAGACAGCTCTACAAGACCTCGCAGTGATTGTATGTTGGCAGCTACCAACTCAAACAACGATCTACTGCCTACCTCAACCACAAATAAGCAAGGTTGCCTGGATGTGGTCCAGCGGTGTAGGACAAGACGTGCAGAGCTTCGTGCAATAGACGGACTAAAACCCGACATGCCGCCTTCTGTTAACCTGTTTCCTCATCCACTAGAAGAACCACCAATACATCGGACTTTGAAAAGCAAAAACAAACCACGGCCTGTTAGCATGACTGTTCTTGAGCTCAATAAAGAGCGTAGTGGATCCCGGGATGAGCTTGCAAGCCACGCTTCCACTGGCACCGGTAGTTTGCCTCGCCCAGGCTTCCGATGGAGATGGTTTGGTCGACAGGCAACTGCTAAGGAAGTGGTGGTGAAACAAACAAGGCTAAAGGAACCCAACAAGACGGAGGAACCGAAGACAACATTCGGATCACTCCGGAGGAGCTTGAGTCTAAGGATGAGGCGGAATCGGAATCAACCCGAGCAGGAGAACCGAAATGAACGGAGACGCACTTCAAGTATCGGAGAACAATCTATGCAAACCGCTCGCCCGTTCTCCTACCTCACCGGCAGGACGTTAACGCCAGCTCGAGAGCAAGATGAGGATCAAGGGGCCACACAGTACATACAGTACCAAACTCAGGGCAAGGTAGCAGTCTTGGAGGTCCCACTCCGTCCTGCCAAACTAACAAAGCCCACCAAACAATTGCAACCAGAGACTAGTTTTTGGCAGCTAATTGCTAGTCGTTTTAAAAGGAAAGACCCGTTGTCCAGCAGCAAATCTGAGCTGTGCACTGAAAGCCAAGCAGTTGGCAGCCACCCCCTTGCGAGAAATAAAAAGCCAGATTCTGTTGCTATAGAGACTCTAGCTGGCATTGGTTTGCGCAAAGGTCAAGGTAAGTTGTGTAAAATGCATAATTTCATTCCACATCCCAGTCTGATGCAGGAAAAGGTGCTGCTTTTTGTCTGAAGAGAACAGACTCTGAGTGCCAGTATGTAGCCTTGGAGAGCAGGGCAAATTGATTAAATATTAAAACGATATTGAAGGTCTGGCTTGGGCAGCACCAACAGGCATAATAAGAGGTTAAATGCATTATTCACTCCGAGTGCTCTGGCTCTGTTGGAGTGTGTGTGTGTGCTTGAGCTGTTAATTGGCTCCAAGAGGAGTTTTCTTCTAGTGTAAGTCTGCACTGCAATTGAATTAGGAAGCAAAAAAGCGTCCATCAAATCTTGTTTAATCATTAACGCTTTCAAGGTAATCAAATAGACTGCAGGAATGAGTCAAGGATGGATGATGTAGATGAATAAAGAGAGGGAATAATTTAATGACTCTGTTCTACTATCAGAACCTTCTACTTTGGAATTCGTGATACGTAACAATCCTGTTTTCATGCGATTGGAATTGGAATTTGTTTTTGCATTCTCAGCTCTGAAGGTTAAATCGTGACCCGGCATGCAGACAACAAGCTCATGATATTTTAAACATGTTTTCTTTCCTTGTCTGTTCAATCTTTTGCCTGCAGCTTGTGCGTCGTCTCAGAGGTAGTGAAGACAAATAGTGCAGTTTCAGAGCTTTACGCTGTGATTTTTAAAAAGGGATTAAGTTACGTAGAGTGAGACAAGATGTATACAGGCCTAGGCTCTTAACCTTAAGTCACCTCAGCTTTCCTTGTAATCCTTATAAAAAATTGATTTGTTTTGCCTGTGGCATTTTCATCAGATGTAAATGTTTGTAATAAGTATGTGCCCAGCATTGTATAAGCTTAACACAAATTATATGGGTTGTTTTTATGATGTTTTTGGCTTTTCAGTGAAGTCTGGCTTGCAAGCGCAGTGCGAAATAGCTGTCGAAGATGCCGGGTTGCAATATATAATTTGAATGAAACGTCTGCAAACACAAGATGACTGAAATGTCAGTGGAGAGCTTCTAGCACATCTGCTATTGAAATAGAGCTGTCCTTATGTTTGAATTAGGAGGACATGTTTCAGGATTGAAGATGATGTTATTGGCAGTACACCTTGAGATGTTTTGAGCACTTATTATGTAGTGGAAACCCACATTTCAGCACAAGTCTCACCACAATGTAATAAAATGTAGGAATGGAAACTGCATCTATCTATCTATCTACAAAATATGTTTGATTGCACTCTTGCATTTGTAATACGTTTTGAGAGTGTTATTCGGATTTGTTGATTCATATATTTTATTGGGCTGATTTATTAACACATTCACATTAAAGATGGATGGAGTCAGTGATGCTGAGATTATCCATAAATATCCATAAATCTAAAAACAGTTATCTGTTAACATCTGAAAAACATGTTTTAATCTTTCATGACACTTCTCAGAATAAAATAAGAGCTTTCAATCTAGTGCTATCAAATGATTAATCGCGATTAATCGCATCCAAAATAAAAGTTTTTGTTTACAAAACGTGTGAATGTGTACTGTGTATATTTATTATGTATATATAAATACACACATTCAGTATATATTTTGAAAATATTTGCATTTGTAAATTAATTAATAATTTTAATCGTTTGACAGCACTAATTTAATTCTTTAATTTGCATTTAATATTAATATGCAGAGACTAATTTTATAACAAACTAGATTGTTATCTTTTTGTAACGTGACCTTTTTGCCACATAATAGTTTGCTTTCATCTAAATGATAAATTTAGTTCAGATGCACTATTAGATATGGTTATTTATAAGTTTTTGTTGAGTTTTATTTATTTCATGTTATGCTTTACTTTATCGGACAGTATTTGGGCAAAACCAGTGACACTGCCACTTTAAAGTGATCCAATGAGAAGTTGGCCATCAGCCTTGTGGGCAGCGTGCCGACATACAGCGCTGTTGCGCTACGAGCGTCCCGAGTTTGAATCCCGACTTGAAGACCTTTCCCAATCCCACCGTCCCCTTTCACTCCCACTTTGCTTCCTGTCAGCTCTGATCTGTCCTATCATAATAAAGGCAAAAATGCACAAAAAAAAAATCTTAAAAAAAAAAAGACGTTGGCTGTCATCCAATCGATGGACTTGCGTTAATTGTAACAATCTACTCACATTACCTCCTCTTGAAAAGCTCCATTTAACACAACAAGCTTCCGCAAATGACTTACAGGGCTTGTTTTTAGGCAGTACCATTAGTCATTCGTCAAATGGAGATAACAAATTAAGAGCCGTTTACACCCTTGGCATCTGCTCGAGTTTATTTTCACTGGTTACTAAGGAAACTCTCCTTCCCAAACTCCCCGAACTGACCTTTCTTTGCGAAAGTTGACTGACAGCCGGAATGTAGGTGTGTTTGCTGAACTTGAGAGTTTTTTGGACCAAAGCCTGTGTCTGCGGATTGTGCGTACCTGTTGCTACATGCCCTGGTAGTTTGACGAGCAGGTCTTTCCTGGATTTTGACTGTTTTCTGTAGCTGTGAGTTCTTTGTATTTTAAGCCCGGAAGGCTTTACCTTCCCTCACCTGCCTACAAAGTGCCAGACTCTCCTTATAGGTCTGCTCAGAAGGAATTCGAATGACTTTTCGGCCTTGGGGTTGCGCCGGCTGGGTTTCAACAGCAAAATGGTGTGAGGTCACTTCAAAGGGTACGAAGCTAAAAAAATTGGGAATCACGGAAAGCTTGAAAGAATCCATTACTGTGTGTTATAAAGGCACAGAGGATTTCCATTCTGATTTAACAGTGTGAAAGAACTAGAAACACATGATATGCATTCTATCCATTAATTCAACCAAAATGCTCTCCATTTTTCAAAAGAGGCTTTAAAATGCCTATTGATTTCCATGCAACGCTGTACGTCTCCAACTGGGCCTGAAATTGCACTATTTCTAAACCTTCTCCCTTGTGATTTGCAACGGCCTTGCCCTCTTTTAAAACTCTGAGTCATTTTTTTCTTCAGCTTGATGATGATGATAAAGTTCGCCTCGGCTCCCATATGACACAAAAAGTGCTTTGTTTGCAATTCAGATTGAAGCGCAATATCAGTTTGATGCTTCTTTTTTTTTTTTTTTTTTACAGCAATAGGGTTTAATTTCAGTGACAAATTCACATCTGTCACTCTCAAATACCGCAGTATTTACTTGATACCTGCCTCATTGAGTTTAGATCACGTGTAGCCAATTTTTACTTGACATCTGAAGTCTAATTACTTTGATTTGTTTTGACTCTAAACATCTTTGGGAAAAAATGGTAATATGCCGTCCTGTGGGATTGCGAGGTGTGGTTGTCATGTTCGGATGTGTTTGCCTGTTGACGTACGTCCACTTTTCCATGGATCTGTGTGTGAGAGTGTGGATGGAGGTTGAAAACGCCTGGTTTCATCAGGGCATGTTGCTGAGCGCAGCAGGAAGAATCTCATCTGAGTCACTTCAGCAGTTTGTTGAGTGCAAAGGGAGGGTGAAACGTCAAGTTTAAATGAAGGACGGAAGAAAACACCTCCTGACTTGCCGTTATGCATAGCACACCATGTTCTCACCATAACACACAAACTGAATGAGACTCTTTTTGGTACCATGCATGGAAAAATTGGCTCACAAATGGGTTCATTTCTTGGTGTGTTTTTCTCACTGTCCCTTGAATCCACAAAGGGTTTTTTCTTCTCTTCCCTGACGCTTTGAATTGTAATTTTGATTAGATTGGACAAGAGCAGCGGAGTGAAAAATGAACCGAACAATGCACTGCTACAAACCTCTGTGGTGCTTTAAACAAGGCTGCCCATGTGCCCGCTGTGATGATGTAATGGCTGTACAACAGATAGTGTGTGTGTGTGTGTGTGTGTGTGTGTGTGTGTGTGTGTGTGGGGCACGGAAATGGGCAGGATTTTACTGGGCCAATGAGGCTTGTGTTTTCGCGGTCATGTCGGTTCATGTAGCCAACATGACAAACATGATTATTAGTAACAATTAAGCCAGAGATCATCTGCATGAGGGAATTACATAATTTTCATTTACAGTAGGTACTGTTTTTGAAGGCTGTGTGTTATGAGGACCAGGAAGGACGCTTAAAAATAAACTTGATTTCTTCCATTTATTTTTAAGTGGCAGTCCAATTATCAATGTATGCATTCAAAAATTAATAATTGAGAAATAAGTTGACTTATTTAAATAATAAATAACTAAATAATTAGAATTAAAAGAATTAAATATAAATTATTGATATAAATATAAATGTAGCAATTATTTGTCAGTTTGATAAGTCATTTATTTACATTACAAAAAAAACTTCTTAATTCAACATGAATCAGTTTTTTTCATGAATTTCTGATTATTGTTGATGATTTCGTCAGTGATTATTCCAAGTCGATGCATGTATAGTGTTGGTTGAAATGAAAGACATCATCACTTACTAAAGTTTTCCATCTGTTTCTTTCCAGATTCCTTCGTTAACAGTCAGGAATGGACATTGAGTCGATCAGTACCAGAGCTCAAAGTGGTAAGTGATCTTCCCACCCTTTG
Organism: Acrossocheilus fasciatus; assembly: GCA_036784905.1. Lineage (NCBI taxonomy): Eukaryota > Metazoa > Chordata > Actinopteri > Cypriniformes > Cyprinidae > Acrossocheilus > Acrossocheilus fasciatus. The sequence continues at coordinate 22,047,373 of CM071961.1, read as the reverse complement.
CCTTGTCATTTTATCTCTTAACATTATGCGGAACAGTAGATCCTGACATGAATTTATTCAGCAAGCAGTGAGATGTCAGTCAGTCCCTGTAATGATTTTTCTACTCATGTCACTCTTGAGTTATTCTGCTGATGTTCCCTCAGAATAGCCACCAGTCAGAAAATACTGAATTCAGTGAAGCTTAATACACACTATCACTGTCAAAATGTGACTGGAATAACTCAATTTATGCTATATTATTTTGTACACCGTATATGGATCATTTAATAGTACAAAATATAGATACAACTACGCAAATCATAGTTGTACTAGTATCAGCTAATCCAACTCCGGAATCATAATTATCCCATTTAAAGAACACCCTCTTTCTAACTTCTTATTATGAGGCAACGCAATGAAACCATATGCTCATGAAGCTCTTGCATCCAGTTTCCTCCTAATGAAGATTCTATCCTCCTTTTTGTTCTTGTGGCCTGCGGCGGCCGCTTGGGTAATGAACTGCTCATCTGGGCCTTTATTACGGAGCAAGATTGTTACTGTCTGAACCTTGTTAACAGTACACACCACCCTCTGATGAACCCGAACGCTGCTCGGTTTGAGCCTCCAGTGTTTAAATGATGACGGAGGAGGATGTTTGGGGTTTTGGGAAAAGAATGGACAGTTTTTCCATTTCCGTGACGAAAGCAGTATTCGGTGCTCTTTGAAGGTCAACTTGGTCCTAGTGATGCACGACCACATTGTCAAGAGCTGGTGTTAGAATTTGTTTAATGCATTTAAATTTTGATTTAATTACTGCCATTATATTGTATAATATCAAAGAGGACAATGGAAGCAATCAAAATCAACAAAAGAGCAATGATATGCAAGTTCTGTAACAAATCTCAGTTAGCTTAACACAGTACACGTAAGTTTTTTTTATTTTTTTTTATTATATAATAAAAAGAAAATGGATAGAATAGAAAAGGAATGGAGGAAGCTAGTGGTAGAGGCCTTTTTTGCTTTTGTTAATTGTATAATAAATAAAAGGAAAACAAATAGATAGAATACAAAAAGATTAGAGAAGATTATTTTGTGCACGTTTTCATTTATCTGGTCTGGTGTATTTATAATATATGTGTTAATATATTAACTTAAATATTAAAAATAATGATTTGCTATTAAAATAATAATTAGTAGTATTACATAAGTGTTATTTAATTTATATATAATTTTTATATATAATAATAATAATTAATAATAATAACAATTATTATTATTATTTATTAGTTGTATGTATGTATGTATGTATGTATATAGATTGTGTTGATTTTAATTATTGTCATTTATATTGTCATCAAATAATATCAAAGAGGCCTTTTTTAATTTAATTTCATTTAACTGGTCTGGTGTATTTAGCCGTAATTAAGGTAAACGTTGTGTTAATATATTAACTAAAATATGAAGAAATATTATTTGTTATAATAATAATAAGTAGTAGTATTAGTATTATATAAGTATTATTTAATTTATATATTATTTATATATTTAATAATTATAATAATAATAATAATAATTATTATTATTATTATTAAAAATTTTAAATATAAGTTTAAAAAATGGATGCTTTGATATTGTTAAATATAATGGTTGTAATTAAATCAAAATATAGGTGAATTAAATGCTAACGACAGCTATTAAATGAAATTAAATGGAAAAAGTGTAACATTTTTTGTTATTGACATTTTGAATTATTAATAATACCTTATCATTTATGGTGAATGGTGGCGGGGGGGGGGGTTGGGGGGTTGGGGGGGGGGGGAGTCAAATTATCAAAAATAATAAATAGCATTCAACATTCAGAGTTCATGGTGTAATGGTGTAAACCTTTCAGGGGAAAGTATTGCCAGTTGCATTCTTCAAAAATCTCCATCTGTCTTTATTGGCGCTCAACTCGTCGTTCCTTTTCAGTATTTGTTAGAGGAGAAAGACAGGTAAATCTGTCCTGGTTATGTTTATAAAGCTGTCTGTTCACAGCTGTGGGGGAATTATTATTATGCGCGCAGGAACAGCCGTCATACAGTGGACAGACAGGCAGAACAGTTGCGTCAGGTGTGAGGAAACTCCTGAAAGTTGCTTCCTCCACGCTTGACGTGTTGTTTGATGACGGAAAGGATCTCGACTCGTTAGAAGGAAATCCTGGATGCACAACGGATGTTCTCCATCTGTTGTTAGTGAATAGTTGATGAAAGTTATTATTGTCTATTAGGCAAATGTTTTGAGCACCTTAAAGTTTCATTAGTAATTTAATATCCTGAAATGAATCCCATTGGTTATCTTCCAGACAGTCATTTGTTTTCTCTTCGGTTTGCTTTATGCATCCAAACACTGTTGTTTGCTGCTCTGTTTTGGCCTGACTCATGTCTGTTTCTGCATGCAGGGCATCGTGGGAAACCTGTCCAGTGGGAAGTCGGCGTTAGTTCATCGGTATCTGACAGGAACATATGTCCAGGAGGAGTCGCCCGAGGGTGAGTGAGCCGCGGGGAGGGCCGACTGCAGCGTGTTTGTCAGGGCCAGTCACCCAACACGACCTCCTGCCGCGGAGCAGACTTTGCTGGCCATGAATTTGTACCGTCTCATATGCTCATCTATGCACTGCATTTATTTATTTATTTTTACATGAACAAATTATTTTGGCAGCTAGAAATGGCCTGTGAGGGTTTTGGGTTGACATTGAGGTTAAAAGTCAAACTTTAGAAACATGCAACAAGCTTCAGTCAAGATCTTATTTTATTTGCATTAATACACTACATTTCAAAAGTTTGGGTCAGTGAGATTTTTTTTAAAGAAATTTTTCAGCAAGGATGGATTACATTGATCAAAAGCGACAGTAAAGACATTTATAATGTTTATAATGTCAAATAAATGCTGTTCTTTTGAACTTTCTTTTCATTAAAGAATCCTCAAAAATAAAATGTTTAAAGGTGTCCACAAAAATATGATGCAGCACAACTTTTTTTCAACATTGATAATCAGAAATGCAGCAAATCAACATATTAGAATGATTTCTGAAGGATCATGTGACACTGAAGACTGGAGTAATGATGCTGAAAATTCAGCTTTGCGTCACAGAAATAAATAGCATTTTCTAATATATTTAAAAAGAAATTAGTTCTTTGAAATTGTAATAATATTTCACAATATTGCTGTTTTTTCTGTATTTTTGATCAAATAAATTCAGCCATGGTGAGCATATAAGGGACTTCACATTTAAAAATGTCACTGACCCCAGACTTTTAAACAGCAGCATATTTATTTAAAGAAATATTATGGGTTCAATGTACATAATTAAGACCTTGAGTTGTTCCTCAATTTGTAATAGCAAAGAAAAATTGTGTTGTTGGTAATGCGCTTACACAAGAAGCCTGTGGGGCAAGATTACCGTTTCAAAAGTATCCCCGTAAAGCAAACATAATATGTCTTAACATGAGTCTAGTATGATAAAATCACTTACCAGCCTTTCCTGAGTAAGCTGCATCCAATTTTATCATCATAACAAGCCAGTAAACAAAATTGTGAAAGGATTGTATTTTATGGATTTTGTGTAAAGAAAATTACATTTGCAATGCATAATGAGTAATTCCACTGCTAAAGGGATGTTTTAGACAGATTTAGCTCATATAATACATATTTTTGTATTGAAAAAGACAGAATTGACTGCTTTAGCCAAAAGTATAGCAGTACATTGTGTCTGCATTATTGTAAATGAGATGGGAAAAAAAAAAAAAAAAAAGTATTGTTTTAGTGAGAGAGTAAAAATAATTCTAAAATGTTGACTGTACATTTAAGCTTGCATTAAACCCAGAACATGGTGAACGATAGCCACATTGCTTAAAACGAGGTAAAATGTTGAGTATTCTGGTTTTGTTGGATGCCTGTATGCACATTGTGTTTCTCATGAAGGAAGAAGACGCTCAGGAGCCTGTTGTGACTTGTTTTGAATTCAGCTTTCACAGTTCAGTCAGATTCTCTGCTTCCCTCTGACTGAACTGTGGCGTCGATGTGGAATAATGCTCATTTCTAATGCAGTGAGAAAAATGAAAATCAATGAATCGCTGTGGGATTGTGAGATTGGTGTTAACACACACCTGAGTACTGAACTTCAAAAACCATGCTAAAAGATATTTGTTCTTCTATGATAGAAAATACTATAAAATTCAGGAAGCGTGCATTAGAGAACAGAAGCTCTGCCACAAGTTATTTTTATAGATTATATTCATTTATTATTAAAAATGAATGCCAGTCATTTTCTGTAATAAAGCCTTGTGCTCTCTGACGTCTCTTAGAAAAAAAAATACTGTGATGGTACCATGGTTTCCAGTGATAAACGAATGGGTTTATAAAAGATACACTACCATTTAAAAGCTTGGGGTTGCTCAAATTTCTTAATATTTTTTGAAAAGAAGTCTCTTATGCTATATTTATTGGATCAAAATACAGTAAAGCAGTAATATTTTGAAATATAATTGCAATTTTCATAATTACAACTGTTTTTTATTTTAGTCATTTTTAAAATATAGTTGATGCAAAGCTGAATTTTCAGCATCATTACTCCAGTCTTCAGTGTCACATCCTTCAGAAATCATTTTAATATGCCGATTCACTGCTCAAGAAACATATCTGATTATTGTTATTGTCAGTGTTAAAACAGTTGTGCTGCTTTATTTATTTTATTTTATTTTATTTTTTATTTAATGGAAACTGTGATACCATGAATACCATGATAGTACTGTAGTGTCATGTCCACAGAGCCATGGTTTTAACACAATATCATATCCATAGACTATGTAAGTAATGATGACATTTACTCAGACTCTTTTCTGTTTAGTCTGATATTGTATTGTTGTTATATACTCATATTTGGCAGAAAAGCAATTGCATTAAACGAGCTGTGATTCCCACTGCATGAAGCGTTTGCAGACGTTCCCAGGTTTATTAAGTGACTCCTGATTGAAATTGACCTTAATTTGTAATCTGTCATTGGCTCCTGCACAGATGAAGCCGATGCTCCGCCTCTACGATTGCTCCGCTGTTGCCATGGCAACAGAGGGTCAGGCAGCCTGGCCTGCCGCCGCCAAGCGTGTCATCAATCCTCGGCGTTTACTTTTGAGTGACGGCGGAGAGATTAAATGTTTCTGCCCTCTTGGCACCAGCTGCCCCTCTGAAATCTAAATTAGAGATTAAAATCAGAACGACGGATTCCTGAAGACCCAAACCATGGCTGAATTTCAAAAGCGTTGCGAAAAGTCTAATACACCTCTGCTGGCGACAGCAAGACTTGGTACCTTATTGTCATTTTCTTTTTAGCATTTGCAGCAAAAACTGAGAGCTTAAAAAAATCTATTTTGCACGGCTTTCTGCCAAATGTCAGAATGAGCAGGAAACTTTGCTGAAGGGATTTTTGTTCTGTCCTATCTTGACATGTTCAGACATGCCCTTACTGGCTCCAATGCAATTACTTTAAAAGCTTCAGTGAATGCGCTAGAAAAAAGCTGTTAAATTCAATTCTTTTCAGTTAAACAACCTTTTTTTTAACCATTTTGGTGCTTCTTAATGCAATCATTATTGCACTTATTTTAGAGTTGTGAACTAGTTGATTGTGGAACTACTAAAAGGGATATTCAGTCCAATATCAGCCTGTTTTGCATGCAACCATCACTTGCATTTCCTTTAGTAAATACATTTTTTTTGCAGTAGGAATGTGCGATATTGTCGACATTTTAAATTTTTTGCTAACGATAATTTAAACATTATTTTGCATAATGTGTTTTTATGCTGGTACCTTGGCTGGTTTAGGCCTGTCATGGATAAATAGATATGACACTAAAACTGATTCGCAAACGGCTGATTCTTTTAGAAACAAAGCAAGTGGCTGTCTTTATGAATGAATCATTGAATTAGTGACTCAAATGATTCCTTCAAGAACGAAACACCAAAGTGTTGCTCTAAGACAAACAAATGTACTGATCCAGCTTTGTTTGGAGCTATTTTAATTGGCGAAACAAAAAAGCATTAACTGCTCTATTTTCTGAACTGTTGTATAAAGTTAATATCACATTCGCAATCACAATCACACTCACGCGCTAATATTCAGGTAAATGGTAGCCTTGCTTGTGTGATATTACTTCAAGGGATGGTTCACCCAAAAAATAAAATTACCCCAAGATTTACTCTTCCTCAAGCCATCCTCGGTGTATATGAGTTTCTTCTTTCAGACAAATACAATCAGAATTATTTAAAAAAATTGTCCTGGGGTGTGTTTCCCAAAAGCAAATATGGTCACAAGTTCCATTGTTACCAATAGAGTTCAATGGAACTAACGAGTTAGCTAACGATGCTTTTGGGGAACGCACCCCTGGTTGTTCCAAGCTTTATAATGGCAGTGAATGGGGGTTGAAGTTTTGAAGTCCAATAAAGTGAGTCCATGATTTATAAAAAGTGCTCCACACTGCTCCAGGGGGGTTAACAAAGGTCTTCTGAAGTAAATCGATGCGTTTATTTAAGAAAAGTCTATATTTATAATCTCATTACATAATCTTCCGCTAGCTGTTACACACGCATTCATGAGATAGTGGCATTCCTGCCAATGACATAGGGCGTAGGCATAAGCTCCTGTGAGAAGTGACCAATGCAGAGTGCAAAACAAAACACCGGTCACGAGTTCGAAGTACAAAATGAGGATTTGTAACACAAAATGTTGGAGGATTTCTATATATGCCAAGAGGAGACTGGTGTTCCTTTGTTATAAACAAATCTTGGTTCTACCATATAGTCACCGGCGCTTACATTGCGCCTATGTCCGACGTCATCTGCTGGGACGCCACTCTCTAGTGAATGTTGATGAGTGAATGTTCTTTTTTGCGCTTCAAAATATCAACCCCTATTCACTGCCATTATAAAGCTTGCGAGAGCCAGGACATTTTTTTTAATATAACTCCAATTGTATTTGAATGAAAGAAGAAAGTCATGTACACCTAGCAGGGTGAGTAAATCATGGGGTAATTTTAATTTTTGGGTGAACTATCCCTTTTACTATTATCATATCTTATAACTATAAAAAACTAAAAACCCATACAAGGATATTTTTGCTCTCAGAACTTGAAATATAGGGTCATTCGAGCTGCATTCTAATAGGCTTCATCATGCAGTGAATTCTTTTGGCCTCTCAAGACATTTTTTAGTTTGTTTTATGCAAAGTGAGTAACACTCTATAATGCCAGTTTGCATATTGTTAAAACAGCAGTTACAATATTGTAGACAATAAATATCATAAACCGCTATTGTGCGTATTTATTATGCTTGCAGGTGTATTCACATCGGCCCACATGAACATATTGTTCACTTTCTCCTGTTACTATGCTGAAATTCTAACATTTTTTAATTTGTAAGCTCAAGGGGAAGCATTGACGAAATAAAAATAGCTGTGGACACAGGTGAACTAATTAAAAGTGTAGTGTTCTTGGCGTAATGGCTTTATGGATAATATCCCTCAGTCGATATGAGGTCACTGGTTGAAATCTCCATGTAGGGCCATGTTGTGTTTCGTTCTGCTATTATTAACGTCCCTCACTGCTCCATCGGGCTGTACTTCAGTGCCCTCGGTGAACCTCTTAATGCCAATTTACTCCAGAGGTCACTGAACTTGGAAGTAAGGATTTGCTACGAGGTACAAACTTCCACAGGTTTCAGTCATACACTGTGCAACAAGCATTCAATCATTATATTTATCCAATAGGAGGTGCTCAGAAGTGTCAAAGCTCCATCATGCATTTCCCAGAACAAAATAGAGTTAAAGTAACGGGAGGTCATGCACTGAATGAACTGAACTGAATGCTGACTACTTTTTATAGTGAAATAGTATGCATTATGCTATTGTCACATTTTCTCATCACGTTGCATGTCAAGAGTGTCCTGCTCTAATTGCTCTGCATTTTTAATTTGATTTTGTGTAATACCTTTTATCTTTAATTTTTGGCAGTCAGATCAAATAATGGAGCAAAACGTGTTTTAAAATAGTCACTCCGGTCACTTCATGTTTATTCATCACACTGGAAATGGAAAGTCAAGTTAGGTTCATTGCATTTTGCACAAATTAGTCCCCTCATGAGCAATGCTCACATAATCAAACTAGTTCAGTCTATTTTGTTTATTACTTTAATAATGATTTAATTATTAAAAGGATATTTTCATAAAAAAATGTATTTAAAAATAATTGTGTGTATATGTATGTATGTGTGAGATAAATATCATTATGAAATAAATGTTTTTCTCTAATACACATTGGCCACAATTACCGGCACCTTTTTATTCAATACTTTTTGAAACCTCCATTTGCAAGTTTAACAGCTCTAAATGTTCTCCTATAATGCCTGATGAGGTTAGAGACACCTGACAAGAGATCAGAGACCATTCCTTCATCCAGAATCACTCCAGACCCTGTAGATTCACAGCTCCATGTTGCTGCTTCTTCTCTTCAGTTCACTCATTTTCTACAGGGTTCAGGTCAGAGGACTGGAATGACCAGCAGAAGCTTGGTTTTGTGCTCAGTGACCCATTTTTGCGTTGTTTTTGAGGTTTGTGTTTGGATTATTGTATGGTTGGAAGATCCAAACATGGCCCATTATAAGATTTATAACAGAGTCAGTCACTTATTGATTTTTTTTTTATCTGTTGGTGTTTGATAGAATCCATGATGTCATGTGTCTAAACAAGATGTCCAGGACCTCCAGCAGAAATATAGGCCCACAACATCAAAAATACAGCAGTATATTTCATTGTACACATGCGGTATTTCTTATCCCTGTGTTCACCAAACCCATCTTGAGTGTTTGCTGCTAAAAAGCTCTTTTTTTTTTTTAGTTTCATCTGAACATAGAAGCCAGTCCCATTTGAAGTTCCAGTCGTGTCTGATAACTGAATATGCTGGAGTTTGTTTTTGGATGAGCGAGGAGAATTATTCTTGAAACCCTCCCAAACAACATGTGGTGATGTAGGTGCTGTTTGACAATTTTTTTTAAGGTTTTCTGACCCCGAGACTCAACTATTTTCTGCAATTTTCCAGCTGTGGTCCTTGAAGAGCCTTTAGCCACTCAAACTCTCCTTCTCACCGTGCATTAGGACGATATATAAACACATCCTCTTCCAGGCAGTTTCGTAAATTTTATGTTGATTGGAAATTCTTAATTATTGCCCTGATGGTGGAAATGGGAATTTTCACTGCTCTAGCTCTTTTCTTAAACTCACTTCACTAATTTGTGAAGCTCAATTATCTTTTGCTGCACATCTGAAATATATTCTTTGGTTTTTCTCATTGTGATGGATGATTAAGGGAATTTGGGCTTTGTTTTCCCTCCTATTTATATTGCTGTGAAACAGGAAGCCTTGGCTGGATAATTTCATGTTCATAATCACCCTGGAGTGCTCAAAATTGTGAATATGAATGGGAATATACTTCAGAGATATTTTACTCATAAGAATTTCTAGGGGTGCCAATAATCGTGCCCAATGTGTATTTGAGAAAAACATTTGTTTCATAATGATATTTCCCCCCATTTTAAATTCTTGTTATCCAATGAAAGGTTAGATTTTTGTGAATTTTTTAAATAAAAGAGCAAAAGGGTTAACAATGCAGATTAATTTTCACACAGACAAAGAGTATGTATATATGACACACAGTATATGTATATGTGTATATAGATCAAATGTATTTATAGTTTATAATTAATTTTATAATTTATTATATTTCTTACTGTAAAATCAAATTAGTTTTGAAGTAATAATTAAATTAAGAATTATTTATTTATTATTACAGTAATTTGTTTCAATATTATATAAGCCTGTAATTTATGTACTTTTATTAAATACATTTTGTATTAAATACATTTTTAATTTTTTAATTTAATTTTTCATATTTTCATTCAGTCAGTTAACATTATTACATAATTCCTGTACCATGCCACTGTACCATTCTGTGCCTTTCAATGGCTCCTTATTTAAATTCCTGACACTTTCAGGTGAAGTTCAACCAAAGTGAGCCCTTTCCTCTCCAGGCTGTTCATATATTCTACACATTGCCTTGCCTTCTTCACCTGTCATAATCTGTGAAGATCTCACCCTTCCTCTTTTGTCCTCCTAGAAGATTACCGTAAGGCAAGTTTTATTCGACTCCACAAACTTTCCTACTATAAAAAAGTGCAATTTAATTTGAGAGAATCTCAATGGCATCAAAGTTCCATCAGCTTTCAGTGCCAGCGGCTGCGAGGAAGGAAAAAAACACATCTGTT